>JAVIAB010000050.1:40913203-40945703 GCA_032433765.1 Megaustenia siamemsis | reverse complement strand
TCTGTCCGGGGAGTCTGTTCTGGTATGGGCAGTAGGGGGTTAACAACTCTTGGCATATCTGGTGTTTGTCTACTAATACGCTTGGCTTGGTGGATAAAACTGCTTCTCTTAAGTCGCCCCAATGCAAGATTTTGGAATCGGTCCTTCATTGGATGTCTCGGCATGCAAGCAAATTTTTCTGCATGTATCAGCACCTTTGTGTCCCTCCGTTCTCTCAGTGCTGGTATCCTCCACAATTTCTCCATCTCCAATATTGGTGTTGATTTTATTGCTCTTGTGATGACCCTAAGTGCATGGTTTTGTACTTTGTCCAGTTCTTGCAGTGTGGTGTTTGATGCTGAGCACCATGCAGATGATCCATATTCTAAATGTGGGCGTAAACTCTGTTGGTAAACTTTACTGAGTATTTTCCCACTCGCACCCCCCCCGCCCCCCCCCCCCCGCCCCGTAGTTCCACACAGCTTTCTTGAAATAGCCAACTTTCTCCTTGCTTTTTGGGTTGCCTTATTTATCTGCTGTTTCCAAGAAAGTTTGTTATCAAATGTAACTCTGAGATACGTAGCTTGTATGTCTTCTTTCACAGGTTCATTGTTTATGTAGATGGCTCCTGCTTTTTGTTTTGGGGAGAGAGTGAAAAATGTAGTATTGCATTTGTCTGTACTGATGCTGATACACCATCTATTTGTCCATGAATTCAGTGCATTCATAGCTCTTTGTACCAATTTGGAGGCCACTGTTGCATACTCCTCTGTACACCACATTACCAAGTCATCTGCATACATTGCCACTGTGATGCCATGTGGTAGTTCAGTAACTAGGTCATTGATGTAGATTAGAAAAAGTGTTGGAGATAGTACCCCTCCCTGTGGGACGCCCTGGCGCAGTAAGACCTTCTTACTCTTAAGTACCATCCAGTTGCACTCTGGCTCTCCTGTTATGCAGGTATGCTTTGACCCATTTGTACATCCTGCCATTTACTCCATAATTTCTCAGTTTCTTCAAAAGCCCTTCCTTCCATACCTTATCAAATGCTTTCTTTAGGTCTATCCATGCTGCTAGTACCAGTTTCTTTTCTTGAAACGCATCCTCAATTTCCTGGGAAAGATAGGTTGCCTGATCTTCGGTAGAGTAACACTGTCTAAAGCCTGCTTGTTGTGAGACAATGATATTTTCACTTTCCATGCACCACTGCAGTCTGAGATTGATTATACGTTCCATTGTTTTTCCTCATCAAGGCTAGCTCCTTGTCGTGGGGATGGGGCTTAACAGTCACCAGGGACTGAAAACCAAGACTGGCCAGGCCTTCCTACACCCGAGCAAGACCACAGTCTGCTCTGGCAAGTTTAAGTGCTGAAGTCGGAGGCAACCAGCCAAAAGGCGCACTACAACAATCAGGATGCCACGCACTCACGCCAATGGGAAGTATGTCTATAACCGCAAATCGATATGGCACTCGCCCTGTGATGGACACTCAGGCAGGTGCAGCGCCGGGCCCTCAGCCTCGAAAGGGCCCAACCTCTATTACTGGATGTCCTTCTCAACCGCTCTGTGGAGTCAGGAGGCGAGAGAATAGAGCTACTGGCCAATCCAAAATAAGACCACTTAAAATAATGCACTGGAATGCTGAAGGCATCAACAGCAAAAGAGATGGGTACAGTAAAAAGATAGAATTAGAATATATCCTGCTTGAAGAACAAGTAAGCATATGTTGTTTGCAGCAAACCCATCTAAACAATGACATAGTCTTGAAGATTAGTTGATACCAGCGCTACGGATCTGACAGAAAAAACAGACAAAAGGGCGGGATACTGACTCTTGTAAGGAACAACATCAATGCATGTCAGATTGAAGTGTATATGGATGGGGCGGAATATCAAATACTGCACCTCAGGACAGGAAATACAGACTTCCATCTACTTAACTACTACTGTCCGAGTGACCGCCCACTAGCACTAGACACAATTACATTAAAAGAAAGAATAATTGTATGTGGAGACTTTAACAGCCATTCACAGAGCTGGGGCTATGAAGATATGGACAAGAGAGGTGAAGAACTTGAAAACTGGCACGATGACAATGGGCTTATACTATTAAACCAGACAACAGATCCACCAACATTCTATTCCAGATCATGGCATACCACATCTACACCAGACCTTGCTTTCCATTCACCAGACATGGATTGGAATATCACACGTATTGTTGGCAAACAACTTGGAGACAGCGACCACCGACCTGTCTTGTTAGTGGTGCAAAATGAGGCGGTCAGGGAGAGCAGCACTCTCTCCAGATGGAATTACAAAAAGGCAGACTGGAAAATGTATCAACATTACACCAGTGTACTGACTAAAGATCTAAATACAGACAGAGACATGAACAAAATAGTTGATTAATTCAGTAGACTAATAATACAAGCTGCCAGTGAAACAATACCTAGAGGGGCACGGAAACACTACAAACCATACTGGAGCAGTGGACTGGAAAAACTGCACAATGACATGGAAATATCTCGAAAGCAAGCAGAAAATAACCCTTGCCAAGAACACCACAATAACTATCAACATGCTAAAGCCAAATTTCAATGGACTAAACTACAAAGCCAGACGGAGAAGCTGGAAAGAGAAAACAGAGTCCTTGAATCTCGAACGAGACACAAGAAAAGTGTGAAAGCTTGTAAAACAGCTGAATGATGAGGGTACAGAAAGCAACACCAAAATTACACTGAAGAAGGTTGGAAACATCCTAACAGGTAAGCATGCAGCAAATCACTTTGCAGACTCCTTTGCAAATGACAACACTATTGAAATTAGCCTAGAGAAGCGACAAGAGACCCGTTTAAAACAACAAAATGCAAGACAAGAAGAGACCGCATATGAAGTCATGGAAATACCCATTACACAAAGAGAGCTAGAGCTGGCAATATCCAAATTAAAAATGAAAAAGTCACCAGGTAGTGATGGAGTGTCCAATGAAATGATTAAGAACTTGGGAACTGTAGCTAAAGCAAAACTACTGCAGATCTACATTTGCTGGATCACAGGTAGAGTGCCACAGGCATGAAGAGAAGCAATTATGATACCATTACTAAAGCCAGGAAAAGATGGTTCAACAACATCCAGCTATAGACCAATCAGCCTTACAGGCTGTTTGTGCAAAACAATGGACAGACTAGTTAGTCTGTCTCAAGAATAGCCACATGGTTATGGATAGTGAAAGTGGAAGGCCCCGTTATCTCTGCAAACGAATTATAATGTATAATTGCTCAACTGTCAGCGCCAGTTGAATTATCCTAATTAAAACTCATCTAATTGAAGGATCCAAGCAAAGAAAGGCAACTGCAGTCCCCATCATGGCAGCTACAGCACATGGCAAAAGACATAAGGCCAAGCGGCACCGAAAGTGAACGCAGCTGAGCTTCATCGTACGATATCACCACTCATCTTAAGCAATCGGAATATCGAAACACGATCCGGATGAAAAACACAGCTCGCGCTGTGCACAGAACACTAAATTCAGTAGCTCCGGCAGCAAGCCAGACTTGGAATATGAGAAAACTGCAACAAGGAACACTTTTCAAACTGAGCCTCAACGGTTCCTGTCGCCTATCCGCCAGATTGATCGGAAGTCCAGTCATATATATGTGCCTAGGATCTTGATCAGCTCTGGGTTAAGCCTGATGCAAACAGTAAGTTATAAATCATTGACTAGTAAGAGTCCATGTGCGTTCTGCCATTGTAAACCTCAGAACCATGTTGTCAATGAATCCTCACAGAGGGACGATAAGCATATACTATTTATTATTATTGATTGCCAAGTCATCATTACTATGTTGAAGTGTCTCAGTAATGGCGATAGTTGATCATTCTCTATTTAAATTCAGGTTTTGTTTAAGCTTGATACCCTTGACGAGACTGATGATACCTATGACAGGATTGTTGATACCTATGACATGATTTGTGATACCTATGACAGGATTGTTGATACCTATGACATGATTTGTGATACCTATGACAGGATTGTTGATACCATTGACAGGATTGGTGATGCCTATGACAGGATGTTGATACCTATGACAGGATTGTTGATACCTATGACAGGATTGTTGATACCTATGACAGGATTGTTGATACCCATGACAGGATTGTTGATACCTATGACAGGATTGGTGATACCTATGACAGGATTGTTGATACCTATGACAGGCTTTGGTCATACCAATGACAGGATTGTTGATACCATTGACAGGATTGGTGATACCTATGACATGTTTGGTGATACCTATGACAGGACTGTTGATACCCTAGGCATGTTTGATGATATCCATGGTATGATTGACGATACCCTTGACAGGGTTAATGATACCCTAGACAGGACTGTTGATACCCTAGGAATGTTTGATGATATTCATGGTATGATTGACGATACCCTTGACAGGGTTAATGATACCCTAGACAGGACTGTTGATACCCTAGGCATGTTTGATGATATCCATGATATGATTGACGATATCCTAGACAGGACTGTTGATTCTCTTGTTAGAATTGATGAGAACATTAACATGACTGTTGATAGCCGTGACAGATCAGTTGATACATTTGACAGGACAACTCAGACCGCGGGCATGGCTGGTCATCTTCACCATGTATCCCTTTGATGTGCTAATTTTCACGTTCCATTATTCACGAACACATTGGGGTGATATTCTTCTACTTCTGCAGCTGCGATCATACGACTGCCTGTCTTCAACGAGAGGATGTTCATCATCATCATCAAGTACCAGGCCTGTTGGCGTAGGTGATCATGTCTCTCCACAACTTTCGATCACGACAGTTATTTATCATTTCTGTTGTTGACCTTCCGCCAAACCATTGTCTTAATCTGTCTGGTATCTTTTCTCTTTGCTTCCCTCTATCTCTTCGTCCCTCAATTTTCCCAGTTGTTACAATATATTCCAGCTGTTCTCTTCTCATTACATGGCCAAAAATGATGATTGTTTCTTCCTAATATTGAAAATTAGCTGTCTTTTTGCTTTGGCCTCTTTCAGAACGTTTTCATTACTCTTCTTAGATGTCCATGGTTTTCTCAACATTCTTCTGTAAAACCATATTTCTCCAGCCTCGAGTGATTTTCTTGTCCGTTGTCCCATTGTCCATGATTCACATCCATAAGTTAAAACTGGTTCTACACAACATGAGAGGATGTTATTGTGGTTTACAACATGTAAAGATATCTGCACCTTTCAGCTCAGCTGATTTCAGCACACGACATTTGTAGGTACTAATCTGTCTTCCATCCTTAATCGTTTGGCCCAACTAGGTAACCTGTTTCCAGAACCGCAACATGGAGGCGGGGTAGGATCTTGACCAATTCTTATTCTCTGATTCTAAGGCAAACTGTCAGCTATGAGTCGCTGGCCATTTTAATCCCATCTCTTCTTTGGCATTTCAGGCCCCTGAAAGTGTAGAAATGTGATATTATAGTAAATGTTCATTTACTTGTATTAAACTATGTTCTAGCCTTTGAAATGTGGATCTAAAGAAGAATAGGTAGAATTGGATGGAAAGAAAAGAAAACAAACGATGAAGTTTTAAAACAACTAAAAATGAAAAGAGAACTACTAAACACAATTAGAACAAGACAAATGAAATTTCTGGGGCATGTTGAAAGACACAACAGCCTAATAAAAGTAATATTGGAAGCGAAAATACAAGGTAAAAGAGGCAGAGACAGACCATGACTAACGTGGACGAGTAACATCAAAAGATGGACAAGTCATCCTATGACAATCTGCACCATCAAAGCAAGAGACAGAGTGGAATGGCGCTCCATGGTAGCCAACCTTCGATGCGGAGACGGTACTTAATGATGATGATGAAACTATGTTCATCTGAAAATCTCGTGTTCATCTGCGCGGTACTAGATGATGATCATGATCTGCAAAAAAGTTCAACCAATGAATGAGTCATGTTCTGAGTCTGTAACACAAACATTCAGAAATACTTTGTCTTTATGTTCCCAATGTTATTCTGCCCCATATATATATATATATATATATATATATATATATATATATATATATATATATATATACACACACACACACACACACACACACACTCGTTGAATAATTATGATGTTATCACAGCTTTTCCCCCTCTTCTACTCTTTTTGACTCCAATGCATCGGTCATTTCATCGATTGTTCTTATCCGAATTCGCTACGTTTGGTTGTACAGCCCGCGCGTGCGTGACGTGCTTTAACCTGATAATATTAGGCCATGGAATTTAAGGAGAAATAAACAGACAGAGAAAAAGAGGGACACTTACCCACTGTTATTGTTTTCTACGTCTAGGAGCCGAGTACAGTCGTACTGCGCACTTAAGGCAGGTTAGTAAACTGAAGTGACTCACGCTATCGTCGCCTCGTAAAAATAAAAAATAAAAATACAGTAACGGATCAATTGAAACTACACAATTCTCTAAAATGTGTTTATTCTACCATCATCGTGCGCCATCCCGGTTGGCGTAGGCGATCATGTCCCTCGACAATCTTCTATCCACTGTGCATCGTATCAATTCTGTTGTTGACTGTTTTCCATGCCATGACACAAAGCTATCCAGTATCTTATCTCTTTATCGTCCGCAATCTCTTTTTCCCTGTATTATGCCAGTTGTAACGAAGTATTCCAACTTTCATCTTCTCATCATGTGCCTGAAAAATGTTGATTGTTTCTTTCTGATGTTTCTTGGAAGTTCCCTTTTTAAGTTCACCTCTTCCTCATTGGTCTTTTTAGTTGTCCATGGAACTTTCAAGATTCTTCTGAGAAATCCAATGTCTGTGGTCTCTAATCGTCTTTTCATTTATTTACTGTCCTTGATTCGCTTCCATTCGTCAGAATTGGCTCTATAATGCACAGATGAATTCTCTTTCCGCTCTTCTAATCTTATTCTATAATATATTAAATTTAAACAATTTAGCTAATATGTAATAACATTTGTGTTACACAACATACTTTCTTAGTTCCTCTCAGGCCGAAGTCGATACATGTAGCGGAAATCACATCTCTCCACAATTGACAATTTGCTGCTATTTATTCCAATTATTAGTTGTTTCTTAGTTCCATGATTGAGCCGTCCTTAGTAATTGTTCTCTGTGGGCTTTCATTTGGTCTTTCTCATATTCTCTTTTACCAAATGGCTTCCACATGAATGCTTGATGGGGAAGTCTTTCTTCATCCATTCTGAGCACATTACCGATGTATTTCTAACGCCTTCTTCTTCTTATAAAGCTCGACAAGTACTCATGTTTGTTTTTTTTTCTCACATCGTTTGAAATTCTCTCCAACTTTTCAAGGAGATTCTTTAGAACAACAATATACCTTCTTTAATGTTGAGAGTACCATGGACAGCTAAGAAGAGTAATGAAGATGTTCTGAGAGAGGTCAAAGCAAAAAGAGAGATAATTTCCAATATTAGGAAGAAACAATCATCATTTTTTGGCCATGTAATGAGAAGAGAACAACTGGAATATATTGTAACAATTGGAAAAATTGAGGGACGAAGAGATAGAGGGAAGCAAAGAGAAAAAATAACAGACAGCTTAAGAGAATGGCTTGGCAGAAGGTCAACAACAGAAATGATAAATAGCTGCCGAGATCGAAAGTTGTGGAGAGACATGATCACCTACGCCACTAGGCCCGGTACTTGATGATGATGATACCTTCTTTCCTTCTCTTTTCACTTCCTCCCATACCTTCTTCGTGTGTCGAGGTCGATCAGCGGATGACGGTGGGTTTGAAACTTGAGAGGGTTAGGACGTGTTGAGTCGTTGCATTACGTGTATAAAAGATACATAGTCAAGTCTCGTAAACTTACTTTAGCGTTTTACTTGTACAGTAAATCCACTCGTCGATCTTTTTTTTCTTGCGCAGCAAAATAGACTGTCCTGTATTGAATGTGCCTCTTAGATTTAAATTTCCTTGCTACAATATAATTCTTCTTTCAATGTAATTTTTTAAATCACAAATATCATTTGAAATCATCTGTCACAATCTTTCCTGCAAATCACGCGCCAGCTGCTTCCATTTGACCTTTCGAACTTCTATGTTGACCTTTAACCTGATAATTTGCAACAAAAGATTACGGCAATTTACGCTGTATAAAATAGTTCCTTCAATTAATGCCCCAAATTATCATAATTATAACTACATCGTAGTGTCTTAGATACTTGCATAGTAAGTTATCGAAAAAAAACATAGTTTTGATGCATCTCTTACAACTTTGTTCACGTTTTTTTTTAAATATAAAGACGCATCGCAATGATATAACGGAGTGATTTTGATTGTCTTCCTCCAGTCCTGCCTACACATGTATGCGTTACGATAGAAAGAAAGTAAGCCACCTTATTTGTTAATTCACATAGCAACGAGGAAGCAATTTCCGAAATGACCATTCATACACATTTCAAGGTCGATATACGTTCTCGTACGGTTGAATTAGGTTTAATTTGCATAGACATTGAAGTTTTCTATTACTAACCGCTCGAAATACTTGAACTATATCACGGCTGGATACGGTGACTGGTTGAACACAGACATCTACCTCATTGAGCTGGACTGTGATTGTGTCAGGTATTTTAATAAAATATGAGAGGACTTGTGGCATTCGTTGCCTCCTCCTTATTTCCGTCGCTCAGGTCAAGAGAGATACACAGTTCTAGGTCTTTCCCTATTGGCAGTCTCAACCACTAGCAGAGATGGAGCCTTGGATAAAGATGGAGACTTGGATAGAGATGGAGACTTGGATAGAGATGGAGACTTGGATAGAGATAGAGACTTGGGTAGAGATGGAGACTTGGATAGAGATGGAAACTTGGATAGAGATAGAGACTTGGATAGAGATGGCGACTTGGATAGAGATGGAGACTTGGATTGAGATGGCGACTTGGATAGAGATGGCGACTTGGATAGAGATGGAGACTTGGATAGAGATGGAGACTTGGATAGAGATGGAGACTTGGATAGAGATGGAGACTTGGGTAGAGTTGGAGACTTGGGTAGAGGTGGAGACTTGGATAGAGATAGGGACTTGGATAGAGATGGCGACTTGGATAGAGATGGAGATTTGGATAGAGTTGGAGACTTGGGTAGAGGTGGACACTTGGATAGAGGTGGAGACTTGGATAGAGTTGGAGACTTGGATAGAGATGGCGACTTGGATAGAGATGGAGACTTGGGTAGAGTTGGAGACTTGGGTAGAGGTGGAGACTTGGATAGAGGTGAAGACTTGGATAGAGTTGGAGACTTGGATAGAGATGGCGACTTGGATAGAGATGGAGATTTGGATAGAGGTGGAGACTTGGATAGAGATGGAGACTTGGATAAAAATGGAGACTTGGATAGAGTTGGGGACTTGGACAGAGTTGGGGACTTGGATAGAGGTGGAGACTTGGATAGAGATGGAGACTTGGATAGAGGCGGAGACTTGGATAGAGATGGAGACTTGGATAGAGATGGAGACTTGGATAGAGATAGGGACTTGGATAGAGTTGGAAACTTGGATAGAGTTGGAGACTTGAATAGAGGTGGAGATTTGGATAGAGTTGGAGACTTGAATAGAGGTGGAGACTTGGGTAGAGATGGCGACTTGGATAGAGATGGAGACTTGGATAGAGGTGGAGATTTGGATAGAGTTGGAGACTTGAATAGAGGTGGAGACTTGGGTAGAGATGGCGACTTGGATAGAGATGGAGACTTGGATAGAGTTGGAGATTTGGATAGAGTTGGAGACTTGAATAGAGGTGGAGACTTGGGTAGAGATGGCGACTTGGATAGAGATGGAGACTTGAATAGAGGTGGAGATTTGGATAGAGTTGGAGACTTGAATAGAGGTGGAGACTTGGGTAGAGATGGCGACTTGGATAGAGATGGAGACTTGGATAGAATTGGAGACTTGGATAGAGATGGAGACTTGGGTAGAGTTGGAGACTTGGATAGAGTTGGAGACTTGGATAGAGGTGGAGAATTGGATAGACGTGGAGACTTGGATAGAGTTTGAAACTTGGATAGAGTTGGAGACTTGGATAGAGTTGGAGACTTGGGTAGAGGTGGAGACTTGGATAGAGATGGAGACTTGGATAAAAATGGAGACTTGGATAGAGTTGGAGACTTGGACAGAGTTGGGGACTTGGATAGAGGTGGAGACTTGGATAGAGATGGAGACTTGGATAGAGGCGGAGACTTGGATAGAGATGGAGACTTGGATAGAGATGGAGACTTGGATAGAGATAGGGACTTGGATAGAGTTGGAAACTTGGATAGAGATGGAGACTTGGATAAAGATGGAGACTTGGATAGAGATAGGGACTTGGATAGAGTTGGAAATTTGGATAGAGATGGAGACTTGGGTAGAGTTGGAGACTTGGATAGAGATGGAGACTTGGATAGAGATGGAGACTTGAATAGAGATGGAGACTTGGATAGAGATGGAGACTTGGATAGAGATGGAGACTTGGATAGAAATGGAGACTTGGATAGACGTGAAGACTTGGGTAGAGATGAAGACTTGGATAGAGATGTAGACTTGGATAGAGATGGAGACTTGGATAGAGAAGGAGACTCTGAATAGAGATGGAGACTTGGATAGAGATGGAGACTTGGATAGACGTGAAGACTTGGGTAGAGATGAAGACTTGAATAGAGATGGAGACTTGGATAGAGGTGGAGACTTGGATAGAGATGGAGACTTGGGTGGAGATGGAGATTTGGATAGAGATGGAGACTTGGATAGAGATGGAAATTTGGATAGAACTGAAATGTTTATGTAGAAATTTTACGTAGACAGAAAGATAAGATGAAAACGTAGAGATTTTGATTAAAACTGCGACTTGGTTGAGATTAAGATTTGTATAAAGATTGAGACTTGTATAGACTTAGAGACTTGGATAAAGATTAAGGTTTGTATAGAGATTAAGAATTGTATAAAGTTGGAGACTTGTATAGAGATTAAGGTTTGTATAGAATTTGAGACTTGGACAGAGATTAAGGTTTGTATAGAGATTGAGACTTGGACAGAGATTAAGATTTGTATAGAGCTGGAGACTTGGATAGAGTTTAAGGTTTGTATAGAGATTGAAACTTGGACAGAGATTAAGGTTTGTATAGAGATTGAGATTTGGACAGAGATTAAGATTGTATAGAGATTGAGACTTGGACAGAGATTAAGGTTTGTATAGAGATTGGGACTAGTATTGAGTTGGAGACTTGGATAGACTTGGAGACTTGGATAGAGTTTAAGATTTGTATAGAGATTGAGTCTTGGATAGAGTTTAAGATTTGTATAGTGATTGAGACTTGGATATATCCGGAGCTTTGAATAAATTGAAACTCTCTGACAGAAAAAGAGATTTGGATGAAAATGGAAGCTTGGTTATAAATGAAAACTTGGATGAAATTGACAATTTGGCTTGAGATAGAGACTGATGTAGATGAAGAGTTGGGTACCGATACAGACTTGGAAAGAGATGGAGATTTGTTGTGAAGAATCTTCAACAAAGTAAAACATGACGATAGATCTCTTTAAATGTGTGACCATAGTAGTGGCTGTGTAATGATTGCTTTTCATCTTACGGACTACACACATAACTTACTTTATGCATCATCATCATCATCATCATCATCATCAGGTTGCATGTCCCTTGAAGAACGTAGCAATTACACCATCCTGTCTGAAAGAGTCTCTGTTTCTAGCCGATCTCCCACTTCTTCTGTTGTCATGTTCAAGGTCTCCACGATATCTTGAAACTACCTTCTTCTTGCTCTGTACGTGATGCTTCGCCCATGAACCACGACTTCCATTATTATTCTTTCCAGCCCGATGTGTCTTTTGACGTAGCCATAGTAACTCTTTTTAATGTTAATATATTTGAATATGTCATCATTTCTTTTTTCATTATTATCCAAGGTATCAAGGATTTTTCTGTAGCATTTTATTTCGAATGAATCGACTTTAGTTCTTGCGAGATTGTCCATGATTCACAGCTCTATTTTACCAGCGGGAAGTTACTTGTCCTCGGTAATCTTAGTTCTACTGCCTTGCTGGAAATTGTGCCATATGTTCTTCATGACATTTTTGTATTGCTATTGTTAATCTTCTTTTTATCTCATTCTGACGGTCTCAATTGTTTCGTTACTACGGATCCCAGCTATTCATAGATTGTTGTAATTTCACCTTCTTCACGGTTGATGATTTTGGGTTAGTTTTTATTATGTATCGTGGGCACATTTTCTATAATATGCTGTGTGATTAACTTAACAAACACGGATAAGCCACACGTTACGTTAATTATTACTACGACAGCGTTGATAAATGATACACAGTTCATGGTAGCTAACCGCTAATCAACCTTCACAATAGTGTTTCACAGTTCATATATCCTCACATAACTTTCAAAAGTCGACAGACTGACCACATAGGAAATAGGTTCACTTTTTACTTCCCTTGATGCTATCAAATTCAAAGATTACATCACACACATCTGCTAAAGTTCTTAGGTCACGTGTTCTAAATATCTTAACTCTTTCAGTACGGAAGGTTTTTATCAATTTAGCAGTAGAGATTTCAGAGACAACATGTTTCATGGTTTTAAATATTAATCTACATGTTTATATATATCTAACACTTAACATATTACATACGAATTTTTAGATAATTAAACAAACAAGGAATTATATTTCATTAATACCAATAATCAACCACTAATATCTTCAGTAATCAAGAAAAGACGATGGTCATATGTTGGACATGTGATGAGGAGAGATAATAACCGAATAACAAAGCAAGCCCTCATGTGGGAAACAACAGGTAAGAGGAAAAGAGGCCGACCCAGAGAGACACTGAGAAGAACATTGATGAGGGAGGCAAGAGCAGCAGGAATCGGTTAACTCAATGAGATAGAGCTGCTTGCACAGAACAGAGACAAATGGCGAGATTTGATAAAAGATGTTTAGAAGGATTGAAAACTGCTAGAATAAACATTTAGATAAGGGAAAGAGTATTTGGGTCTATGTCCTATGGGCCGGCTACAACTGGAAATGTCAATAGACAGACAGACAGACAGACAGACAGACAGACAGACAGACAGACAGATATCAAATCTCAAAGCATTTGTTTAAATTAACTCCACTGTTTCTCAACAACTATGAAAACCAACACCTAACGACCTTCAATATAACACTGTCAATGACTAGTTCAATATTCCTTCCATGACTTTCTTTGGAATAGTACGTGGTGACTTGGATGGAAAGAAAAGAAAACAAATGTTGAAGTCTTAAAACCGCTAAAAGTAAAAAGGGAACTACCAAACACAATTCAAACAAGACAACTGAGATTTTTGGGGCATGTTAAAAGACACAGCCTGCTAAAAGTTATCTTGGAAGGGAAAATACAAGGTAAAAGCGGCAGAGGTCGACCAACACTAACATGGACGAGTAACATAAAAAATGGACAAGTCAGCCTATGACAAACTGCGCCATCAAAGCAAGAGACAGGGGGAATGGCGCTCCATGGTAGCCAACTTTCGATGCGGAGACGGCACTCAATATTGATGATGAGTGCAATATTCTCCTTTAGGATGAAGATACAGCCGTGGATGTAGTTACAGACTCACTTGTGAAGTGATGAAGACGTGAAAAACGATTCACGCATGAACGAAAATGAAGACGTGCAAATAATCTTGGATGAAGGTGAACGTTGGGATTAGATATGTGGACTAGAATAGAGACATGGAATTTGGATGCAAATTTAGACCTGCATGGATATGGAGACTCGAATAGACTGAAGACAGGGACAAAATGGCAACCAGGTTGGGTATGAAGACTTGAGTGAAGATTTAAACGAGGTAAAAATGGTTCTTCGATGACGTTAAGTATTCATATCTAGATCTGTACAGACGTTCATGTAATTTTTAAATGATTAGTCTACTTTATTATTATTCTTCTTCTTAATATATACCTTTGGACGTCAGTGTTAATAAGTTCGAAGAAAGCGCTCGTCAGCTCAAGACTTGTGACATCTATATACTGCTTGTCACAGGATGGTACCGCTGATGGCTACGGGACCTTTCTCTGTTCACCACATGTTGGACATGGTTGTGTCTACTTTATTACATTTTCTTTTCTTTTTCTGTGTATACTTTTGTTGCTGTACGTAATTCAATGTGTATTTCTCTTGAACTCACTTTGGATATATTTTTATTTAAAAACGGCAACAGATTATTTTGTTTCTAATTTCCCAAAACAACGTTTGAGGTTTTGGTGTCTTTTTACAGATCTTTGGTTGATGTATGTTTAACGTGGACAGATCAGAAAAGTCCTTCGGTGTCTACTTTTCTTGTGAAATACCAAGGTTCAAAGAAAAGAAAACAAGCGATGAAGTCTTAAAACAGCTAAATATGAAAAAAGAGCTACTAAACATAATTCAAACAAGACGATTTTTGGGCCATGTTAAAAGACACAGGGAGCCGCGATAGCTCAGTGGTTAGTGAACTGGACTACAAAGGACAAGAGGTAGGGTTCGATCCCAACCGACGGCTTTCGGTTCACCCAGCCTTTATTTGGTACCGGATTTTTTTCTGGGAAAGTAAAGCGGCACGGGCGTAATACCGACCACATTACCCCAAAAATCATGTGCCGAAGGTCTGTAAAATGTATTGTCACTAACACCATATTCCTTATACGCCACTTGGCGTGACGAGGGTACTTTACTTTTTTACTTTTTAAAAGACACAGAAGCCTACTAAAAGTTATCTTGGAGGGGAAAATACAGAGTAAAAGAAGCAGAGGCAGACCAAGACTAACATGGACGAGTAACATCAAAAGATGGACAAGTCAACCTATGACAACCTGCACCATCAAAGCAAGAGACATAGCAGAATGGCGCTCCATGGTAGCCAACCTTCGTTGTGGAGATGGCACTCGATGATGATGATGACCAGGGATGACAGCTGAAATAAATTAGCACATGACTTTCTTTTTTAAGATAACTCTGGAAGTTTTTGGGATGGATGTCAACGTGGCATCCAGTGATCACGCAGTCTGGAGACTGCAACGGTGTTTCTCTTGTGTCGTCGTAGAAGTGGAGATGACAATTTCCAAGAACACACAATTATTGTTCACAACCAGTGAACTGTTGGGATAATTTATGTGTGCACACTTCGTTATCTACTGACGGAGAATCAGCCCCTATGGGTCTGTCTGGGGTACTGTGGTGTCAAGTGTAACAACAGTGAACAATAGCTCAGACTCAAATTGCAGCCCCTGTGCAGTCTCTCAAAGACTATTCAGTGTTGAGACTAACTGTCACCTACACACAAGCATTTATCATGTAATACATAAGGCTATTCAGGACACCAGGAACCAGGAGCAGGAATTTCTGCGCCCTTAATCAAATGAGCCTAGGAGGAACAATATTCCAACATAAAAGAATACACAAAGCTACATGGGTGTCACCAGATCATAGAACGGAAAATCAAATTGATCACATATGTATTAATAATAAGTTTAAGTCATCCTTACAGGATGTAAAAGTATATAGAGTGGCAGATATAGCTTCTGATCATCATCTTCTGTTAGCCAAACTTAAAATTAAATTAAAAAGGTATACTACAACGAATAAGGGCAGAAACTATTTCAATGTAGGGTTTCTTAAAGAACAAGGAATTAAAGATAAATTTACAGTCACAATATCAAACAAATACCAAGTCCTCCAACAACTAGAAAATACAATAAATATAGAAGATCATTGGAAACAGGTAAAAAATATATGGAAAGAGACATGCGAAGAAACACTGGGGAAAAGAGAACGCCAGAATAAGGCATGGATGACAGCAGAGACCCTGGATAAAATTAAAGAAAGAAAGAACAAGAAAGCAGACATAAATAAAAGCAAAACAAGAAGTAATAAAGCCAAGACACAGGAAGCTTACACAGAGGTGAACAAAGAAGTGAGAAGATGCATTAAAAGGGATAAGAGGAAATATATAGATGAATTAGCTAAAGAGGCAGAAGAAGCAGCAAATAAAGGGAATATGAAAGAACTGTACAACAGCATAAAGAAATTAGGTGGAAAATCAGATCAACGCCTTTATCAAAGATAAGAAAGGAAATCTGCTTAGTAATATAAGGGAACAAATGGAGAGATGGAAAGAGCACTTTGAAGAACTTTTGAACATACCCGGCTCAAATAATCCTCCAGATATACTACCAGCAGAAGAAGAATTATACGTTAACTGCGGAAAACCAAGCAAAGAAGAAATAATGAAAGCCATCAAACTATTAAAAGATGGTAAAGCCACAGGACCAGATGAAATTCCTTCGGAAGCCATCAAAGCAGATATTATCACCTCTACCAAGATGTTACATAATCTATTGGATAAAATTTGGGAGAGGGAAGAAATACCTAAAGACTGGAGAGAAGGTTATATGATCAAACTACCAAAGAAAGGAAGTTTACAGGAGTGCACTAATTATAGGGGAATTATGCTACTATCAGTGCCAGGAAAAATAGTAGGCAGAATCATTCTGGAGAGACTAAAAGAGGCTATAGAGAAACACTTGAGAGATGAACAAGCAGGTTTTAGGAAGAACATAACATGTGCTGATCAAATAACTACTTTACGTATAATAGTTGAACAAAGTTTAGAACTAAAATCCCCACTTTATATTGGATTCATAGATTACGAAAAGGCATTTGATAGTTTAGACAGAAGAATGCTTTGGAAGTTGCTGAGTCATTATGGAATCCCCATAAAGTTTATTAACCTGATAAAAACAATGTATGAAGGAACAAAATGTAGTGTGGTGCATGAAGGACAGCTTACAGAAGCATTTGAAATAAGAACAGGAGTAAGGCAAGGATGCCTTCTGTCTCCATTTCTCTTTCTACTGGCCATAGATTGGATTATGAAAATAACTCAAAACAACAGAAATGGGATCCAGTGGTCACTGACCAAACAACTTGATGATTTAGACTTTGCTGATGACATAGCTCTCCTATCACACAGCCACCAACAGATGCAAGATAAAATGAGTATATTAGATGAGAGATCACAACAGCTAGGACTAAAGATTAATAGAGATAAGACCAACATTATGAGAATTAATGCAGTTGGCAATAACCAAATAAAACTAGGAGAAATACCTCTACTAGACGTACAATCTTATATATATCTGGGCAGTAATATAGACAAAGAGGGAGGAACAGAAAACGATACCAAAATAAGGATATCAAAAGCAAGAGGAGCTTTCATTGCACTGGGAAACATATGGAAATCCAAAGAAATTAGGCTAAATACAAAAATACAAATTTTCAACTCTAATGTTAAGTCGGTTCTATTATATGGCTGTGAAACATGGAGAATAACAAAATTGACAATCACGAAGGTACAGACTTTCATTAATGGATGCTTGCGCAGAATAAAGGGATGGAAATGGCAGGACAAAGTCACTAACGTGGAATTATGGAAATGTACCGGTCAAATACCAGTGGATAAAGAAATACAGCGAAGACGATGGCGATGGATAGGACACACACTACGGAAACCAACTGAGAGTATTACACAACAGGCCCTTTTTTGGAATCCCCAGGGGAAAAGACAAAGAGGAAGACCAAGGAATTCTTGGAGAAGACAGATTGAAGCAGAGATGAAGATGATGGGGAAGTCATGGAATGATCTTAAAAGAATTGCAAAAAACAGAACGACTTGGAAAGTGTTTGTTGAAGACCTATGCTCCACTGGGAGCTAAAAGGTAGAAGAAGAAGACATAAGGCTATACTTCTTGCACTGTTCGTTGGAGTTTTCTACCAGTTCGTTAATTGCATAGTATTATGGGGAGTTTGGGTGGCTGGGTGGACTGTAGAAGTCGCTTCTAAATGAGGCGAATCTGAGTTCGATTGTTGATGTTGTTAGCGGTGGTGATGGAGAACATTGAGGTAATAATGGTGACGATGGTGATGAATATGGTGATGATGATGATGATGGTGATGGTGATGGTGATGGTGATGGTGATAGTGATGATGATGGGGATGATGATGGTGATTGTGATAGTGATGATGATGGGGATGATGGTGATATTATGGTGATGATGATGATGATAGGGATGGGGATGGTGATGATGATGATGATAGGGATGGGGATGGTGATGGGGATGATGATAGGGATGGGGATGGTGATGATGAGCAATATGATGACGATGGTGAGGATGATGATCATGATGCTGTTGGTGGTGGTGACGATTATGATGATGAAGGTGATCATGATGATGGCTATGATGATCAGAATATCGATGATGGTGAAGATAGGAATGATGGTGACATTGATAATAACGATAATTATGGCGACGTTATTGTGACAAGGTCCGCTCGTGTTGTCAGCTTTTAGACCAGGGAAGGTGTTGAACCAGACTACAATTCCATTCTTGATTTTGTTCCAGATTATTGTGGGGGAAAAAAGTCTTCTCCATTAAAGAGTTACTGTAATACTAGTAAGTAAAAAAGTTAAGAGCCCCCGTCACACCAAGTGACGTATAGGGAATATGGTGTTAGTGACCATAAATTTGACAGACATAAATTTGAAAATTCTTCAGCACATGATTTTTGGGTTAATGTGGTCGGTATTACGCCCGTGCCGCTTTACTTTCCCAGAAAAAATCCGGTACCCATTTAAGGCTAGGTGAACCCGGAAGCCGTCGGTTGGGATCGAACCCTACCTCTTGTCCTTTGTAGTCCAGTTCGTTAACCACTGAGCTATCGCGGCTCCCTGTAATACCAGGCTTTCTATATCAACAGACCCCACCACTGAAGAGACTTCAATTATCCTCACCTGGTTATCTGCTCTGACCAGGGAAGGTGATGAAACAGACTACAATCCCATTCTTGATTTTGTTGCAGATTATAGGTGGGGGGGGGGGGAGTCTTCTCCGTTAAAGAGTTACTGTAATACTAGACCTTCTATATCAACAGACCCCACCACTGAAGAGACTTCAATTATCCTCACTTGATTATATGCTCTGACTGCAAACTTCCCGTCGAATCAAACAATTGCGTTACCTTGTGTCTCGGGTTGAAATGAAATCTTTGAAGTTTTCACCTCCTGATAACTGTACTAGAACATTTGGACTTGATTCCCCAACCTGGACACAAGTATCCATGGCAACACCCGCAAGATGAAATAGGATAAGTGCCGTAAACACACGTCACAGCTGTTTGCTGTTATCTAACAGTGGTATTTTAGTTCTAATCTTAGAAGTTTCAAAATTCTTCTGAGAAATCCCATTTCTGTTGTCTCTAATCGTCTTTTAATTTACTGTCCATATAGGTCAGAATTGGCTCTATATAGCACAGATAAACTCTCTTTCCGCTCTTCTGTGTTTATTCTATAAAATATTAAATTAAAACAATTTAGCTAATATGTAATAAAAGTTGTGTTAATAACATACTTTCTTACCTCTTCTCAGGCCGAAGACGATACATGTGACGGAAATCACAGTTTTTACTAAGTTGCATGATTGAGCCGACCTTAGTAATTGTTCTATGTAGACTTTCATTTGGTCTTCCTCATATTCTCTTTTACCAAATGGCTTCCACGTGAATGCCTGATGGGGAAGTCTTTCTTCATCCATTCTGAGCGCATTCTCCAGCCTTGATACAAGTATCCCTGGCAACCCACCAGCATAATTAAATGGATAAGTGACGCAAACACAAGTCACAGCTGTTTGTTGTTATCTAAAAGTGGTATTTTAGTTCTAATCTTAGATATTCTGCATAGTTTGTGGATGAAGATGCCGTAAGTCTATCATATTCCCCTCATTCTTAAAATTGATTTGTACACATAAGTAGTTTCAGTTTGAATACATGAGTAGTTTCAGTTTGTACACATGAGTAGTTTCAGTTTGTATACATGAGTAGTTCCAGTTTGTATACATGAGTAGTTTCAGTTTGTATACATGAGTAGTTTCAGTTTGTATGCATGAGTAGTTTCAGTTTGTATACATGAGTAGTTTTAGTTTGTACACATGAGTAGTTCCAGTTTGTATACATGAGAAATTTCAGTTTGTATGCTTGAGTAGTTTCAGTTTGTATACAGGAGTAGTTTCAGTTTATATACATGAGTAGTTCCAGTTTGTATACATGAGTAGTTTCAGTTTGTATACATGAGTAGTTTCAGTTTGTATGCTTGAGTAGTTTTAGTTTGTATACATGAGTAGTTCCAGTTTGTATACATGAGTAGTTTCAGTTTGTATACATGAGTAGTTTCAGTTTGTATGCTTGAGTAGTTTCAGTTTGTATACATGAGTAGTTTCAGTTTGTATACATGAGTAGTTTCAGTTTGTATGCTTGAGTAGTTTCAGTTTGTATACATGAGTAGTTTCAGTTTGTATACATGAGTAGTTTCAGTTTGTATGCATGAGTAGTTTCAGTTTGTATGCATTAGTAGTTTCAGTTTGTATACATGAGTAGTTTCAGTTTGTATGCATGAGTAGTTTCAGTTTGTATACATGAGTAGTTTCAGTTTGTATACATGAGTAGTTTCAGTTTATATGCATGAGTAGTTTCAGTTTGTATACATGAGTAGTTTCAGTTTGTATACATGAGTAGTTTCAGTTTTTATACATGAGCAGTTTCAGTTTGTATACATGAGTAGTTTCAGTTTGTATACATGAGTAGTTTCAGTTTGTATGCATGAGTAGTTTCAGTTTGTATACATGAGTAGTTTCAGTTTATATGCATGAGTAGTTTCAGTTTGTATGCATGAGTAGTTTCAGTTTGTATATATGAGTAGTTTCAGTTTGTATACATGAATAGTTGTGTAACAACAATGGATAGATGCAGTGACAGAGACATGTAACAACAAATGAAAATCACTGATTCAGACAGATCGAGCAGCTCAAGAACGACAAATGATATAAACCGCGACACCTTTTAGGTATGAGTGAAAAGAGAAAAGAAGGAAGATATATGAGTAGTTTTAGTTTGTATACATAAGTGGTTTCAGTTTGTATACATAATTTCAGTTTGTATATGTTAGTAGTTTCAGTTTGTATACATGAGTAGTTTCAGTTTATGCATAATTTCAGTTTGTATGCACGAGTGGTTTCAGTTTGTAATATATATCACACACACGCACACACAGACACTCACACACACACACACACACACACACACACACACACACACAACGTAAACTCTAACAAGACATTCTACTCTCTAAATTTTGAACATAAGTGTTACTCTTCTTTCGAACCTCAACTTCAAGCATCTCTCTTCTCCTTACCAACTCAAATAAGACATTCTACTCCCTACATTCTAAAAATGTCTGTTTTGCTCCTGTCTGTTGTTAGAGTTTAGCAAAAGTTAATATTAACAAATGATATTTTGCTCTTTAATGCTCGTAACTAAAATATTAATGATTGACAAATCTGAGAGTTTCTAGGGTTGAGACGTTCAATTTTTAACAGCAACCATTTTTATTTTAATTTAAGATTCAGTTGTTTCCAATCACCTTGCATGTCTAATAGAAGAAGTAAATGTATTTTACATTCTTGGAAAGGCACAAATGAACTAATGTACCAGTGACATTCTTGTGTAAAGGTGACAGCTGATATCGACATTCAATAAATGTGAAGTATATTGACGTCGGGTTCGATCCTGATCGACGGCTTCCGGGTTCACCCAACTGTAAATGGGTACCGGATTTTTTTCTGGGAAAGTAAAGCAACACGGACCACGTTACACCAAAAATCATGTGCCGAAGGTCTGTAAAATGTATGGTCACTAACACCATATTCAATATACGCCACATGGCGTGACGGGGCTCTTTACTTATTTTTATTTTTGTTGAGTGGCCACTGTGTGTCAGTTAAAGGTAAGCAAGTTAGCTTGTAGCGAAAGAGAGAACATATAATTCACACGAGCGACATATTTCTCTTCTTTTATGACTGGAGTTTCGAAAGGCTGTTTTGAGTACCGATCAGTGTTAGCAGCGAAGAATGCATCAACTACAGTGTATCATGTATAAGGAGCACGGCGATGTGTGCCATTCATACATTTATAGCTGCGGGTCGATTGATGGGCATCCAACCAGAAACGTTGAACTTCATGGTCGCTGATAGAACAGATAGAAGATTAGCTCTAGTGGAGAAAGAACCTGTAAGTTAGAGAGAAGATTTCTGCTGGTCGCCAGTTTCGTGGTCCAACAAGAATGCTGAAGGTGAAACAGTTTGAGAGAAGATTTCTGCTGGTCGCCAGTTTTATGGTCCAACAAGATTGCTGAAGGTGCAACATTTAGAGAGAAGATTTCTGCTGGTTGCCAGTTTCATGGCCCAACAAGAATGCTGAAGGTGCAACAGTTAGAGAGAAGATTTCTGCTGGTTGCCAGTTTCATGGCCCAACAAGAACGCTGAAGGTGCAACAATTTGAGAGAAAATTTCTGCTGTTCGCGTTTCATGGCCCAACAAGAATGCTGAAGGTGCAACAGTTTGAGAATAAAAAAATATTAATAATGAAGTCATCCTGAAACGATCACTTTGCAAATCAGGCATCTATACAACATCGTCCTCCCCAACAGGTGAAGATTCAACCCACCATGTCCTCATTGCAGCAGACTCGATTTCGTCTCACCAAAACACTTTAACTGAAAATTGTAATTGCCTTATCTCATCAACATAGAAGGACAGACAACAGCTCATGTGATCCCTTTTTCTTTATATTCAGCACTTCTCTCTAAAATAAATTTCGTGCAAGAACTATCAGTTTAATTTTGATAATCATATTCAAACGTCAATGCAGCAGTTACTGTGTCAGCCCTGTTAAGTTAAGCGGAACTCTCCTGGCCTCTATTTGACAGCAGGTCAATATTGTATGTCTATACATCAAGTGCTTGTTTAAAGCCATATATGACATAACGCGGGGATGATTTGAATGGCTCTTATCACAGACAGCCCGACCACAATACATAAGGACAGATTTTCCTTACGGATTAACATTCCGAATGGATATGTATTTGTAGTGCCTAGCCTCATCTCCTTTCTGCTGCGCCTTTTGTCTTCTGTATTTGGTATCAACACTGCCTCGAAGGGAAAATACAAACAGATCAATACCGTTATTAAAGGTAAGAAAGGAGATCTGCTTAGTAATGTAAGAGAACAAAAGGAAAGAAGGAAGGAGATCTTTGAAGAACTTTTGAACGGACTATTTATATCTTGGTCAAAATATGGTGTTAATCTCAAATAACATCTCCAGATAAACTGCCAGCAGAAGAAGAGTTACACGTTAACTGTGAAAAACCAAGCAAGGAAGAAATAATGAAAGCCATCAAACTATTAAAAAATGGTAAAGCCACAGAACCAGATGAAATTCCTTCGGAAGCAATCAAAACAGATATTAACACCTCTACCAAGATGTTACATAATCTATTAGATAAAATTTGGGAGAGGGAAGAAATATTTAAAGACTGGAAAGAATGTTATATGCTCAAACTACCAAAGAAAGGAAGTTTACAGTAGTGCACAAATTAAGGGGAATAATGCTACTATCAGTGCCAGGAAAAATATTAAGCAGAATCATTCTGGAGAGACTAAAAGAGGCCATAGAGAAACATTTGAGAGATGAACAAGCAGGTTTTAGGAAGAACAGATCATGTGCTGATCTAATAACTACTCTACGTATAATAGTTGAACAAAGTTTAGAACTAAAATCCCCACTTTATATTGGATTCATAGATTACGAAAAGGCATTTGATAGTTTAGACAGAAGAATGCTTTGGAAGTTACTGAGTCATTATGGAATCCCCATAAAGTTTATTAACCTGATAAAAACAATGTATGAAGGAATGAAATGTAGTGTGGTGCATGGAAGACAGCTTACATAAGCATTTGAAATAAGAACAGGAGTAAGGCAAGGATGCCTTCTATCTGATGATGATGATGATGATGATGATGAAGAATAAGACAGAGGATGGGTGTAGAAGAAAAAAGAGGTAACAGGATGAGGATGAGGATGAGGATGAGGATGTGGAGGAGGTGGAGAGTTAGAAGAAAAATAACATTATGTGTGTATATTTCGGTAGTATTTTAGAACTTAGGACCAGAGGTCGGGTTTTAGCACGATCAACTGTTTCTATAGGTGCACCCTTACATGGGTGTCTGACTGGCAACACTGATATTAGAGTGGCCTTATTATCCATAAAAAGGGGGTACAGGCCAGTAACTGCAGTGCTGCGGTAATGCTGGTAGCAGGAGAAAGTTGTGGGGTGTAATGTACACTCCTTCATGGTATGGTGACAGCTTTACAAAAAGATATACAACACAATTTTGACGTTTCGGCCTACATGCGGCCTTCCTCCTCGGCCTTTCTAATCTTTTGGATCCTGCCACAGTTAAGTCTCGCTTTAATCTTATGTATGTTTTAGCTTCCCAATTTATACATATGATCTATTTTTATCCTCCGATATGTAGCACATTTATCTTTCGTTTCATCATTTCATCGTTTATCCCCTTTTTATTTCTCCTTGAGTTACCTGTCACGCTCATCCTAGACGTGATATAAGTAAAAAAAAAAAATGTAAAGTGCCCGTCACTCCAAGTGGCGCATAGGGAATATGGTGTTAGTGACCATAAATTTTATAGACCTTCAGCACATGATTTTTAGAGTAGTGTTCGGTATTACGCCCGTGCCGCTTTACTTTCCCAGAAAAATCAGGTACCCACTTAAGGCTGGGTGAACCTGGTAGCCGTCGATCAGGATCGAACCCTACCTCTTATCCTTTGTAGTCCAGTTCAGACGTGATATAGTTTATCTTTATTTTGTTGTTCGTTTGTTGTTCTCGTTTTCTGAGGAAAGCCGCATGTAGGCCGAAACGTTAATATTTTGTTGTTTCCCTTTTTTGAAAAGATGTCACCTTATCATATAGGAGTTACAACCCACTACTTTTATCCTAAAAAATGTTCGGCTGATAAAAAACAAAGATATGCACACCAACACATATTTCCCAGTATATATATTTGAGAAAAGAATAGTTGGAATTTAATGGTTAATCCAGAGATTATATTATATAGATATTATATAGATCGCTGATGAGAAAGTGAGCTGAAAATAGACAGCTTGATGTCGTGTCATCAACAATAGAATTTATACTATGCACTGAGGACAGAGGGAGCCGCGATAGCTCAGTGGTTAGTGAACTGGACTACCACGGACAAGGGGTAGGGTTCGATCCCAACCGACGGCTTCCGGGTTCACCCAGCCTTAAATGGGTACCGGATTTTTTTCTGGAAAGTAAAGCAGCACGGGCGTAATACTGACCACATTACCCCAAAAATCATGTGTTGAAGGTCTGTAAAATATAGGGTCAATAACACCATATTTCCCTATACGCCACTTGGCGTGACGGGGGTACTTTACTTTACTAATTACTGAGGACATAGAATTGTGGTTGGGCATTATCAAGCACACCAACCGATATGGCACATAATGATGAAATACACATTGATGAGTAACGACGTGTATATTTTATTTCTACAATATTTAGATTTCATGTAAAATAATAACACTGCCCATGTGGATTACACGAAAGAGTTTCACTATATTTTTATCAAACGTGGTGGGAAGTGTCACATGTATCAAGACCTCACAGCAATCAATACGTCACTGCAATCAATTTGTCAAACAGAATCTTAGCGGAGGTACTGAAAAGGGGATTATGATGAAGAAAGGAATGGGGGGGGGGGGTGTTAGGAGGAGGAATAATTTAGTTTAGATTAGTTTAGTCGACGAATGATCTGCATTGCACATCGAACGTGTTCTAAATACTCTGATCTCCTCCGAAGTGTGAAGAGACTGATGACTCCAGTTCTATGTTGACTTGTTACTCGTCTGTGTTTCCCCGCTCAGCGCTCCTTTCTGGCATCCCTGTTTTGACCTGATGTTCGTGCTGTCACTGAGCATAGTTGTAGATTCATGATCACTGATTGAACCATCACCGCGCCCTGTCTCTCTGATGGCATTCAGAATGTCAGCTTGGTCCATTGCACGTCCGCCATCTATGTCAGCTGCCGCAGCCAGGCTGCTCGTTCGTTAGTTGTGAAGTACCAGCATAAGATGCAACAAAAATCTTAGGCCGGCCGAAAGTTTTCTGCTATATATTTAGTGTACCCGAAGATTTCTTTTGCTTATAGATTTAGTGTCATGAAAGTGGGCGTGAAATGTGTCGTGACATAACTTTGTACTTTCTTTCAAAACAGTCTTATTCAAGATAACGTTTAATGTATATCTAAAATTTCTTTGCATCTAAAGGTAACAAATTGCTCAGTGCTTGTCCGTGACACTTACACATGCCTAGATACGTACACGAAGGCGCGTTAATGACTTTAGCAATTGCCCGCCAAAGCGTAACCAACACCTACAGAAAAACAAGCATATGCAGCAGTATTTGCGGCAGTATTTGCCTATGACGTCTTCGAAGGCTTCCACAGACGAGAGGAGACATGTGCTGCTGCTATAGATCTGGAGGATGCATACAACAGGGTACCATTTGAATATCTCATGCATATGCTCCTCAAACTGGCGGTGCACCCCTTCCTCATTAGATGGATCGCCGCGGCACTGTTTCAGAGGAAGGTGATACTCAGATGTGAAAGTTGGTCTTCCGAGCCAACATCCATTTTCCCAGGGCTGCCACAAGGCTCACCATTGTCACCAGTTCTATTTAACGTGTACACAATAACGATCACGGCCCAACAGCTGGATGGGAGGGGAAGAACTATGACTTTTGCTGATGATATTCTGGTATATCGACAGGGAATAGACAAGCGGGGAATCGCTTCCACAATGCAAGACGAACTCGATCGCATTTCTTCCTGGTGTGGGGTTTCAGGTGCCTTAGTTAATCCTAATAAAGCATCAGTTTCATGGTTCTCCCTTAACAATCATATCATTAATACGACCACACCGGTAGTACGAATGGGAGCTGATGAGGTGACCAGGGACAAGTTAATGACATACCTTGGAGATAAGTTTGATCGCAGCCTGTGTTTTCGGGACCACGTCGACCATGTGATAACAAAATCCCGCAAAGTATTAGCCGCCTTGAAGGTTATGGCAGCTGCCAACATCAAGCTGAGGCTACTTACTCTTCTGTTCCAGGGATTAGTCCTCGCACCAATCGAGTATGTCCTGGCAATTCTTACATTCAGTACGACTCAAATTGATAGGCTGAAGAAAATACAAAATGAAGCGCATTATCCTGGGATGTACGAGGGACACTCCCTGTGTAGCAATGAGGTATCTTCTTGACTTTCCAACCATGTATGTCAGAATAAAGATCTGGAGAGCACGAGCATACCTGAAGATTAGTACAGATACAGAGCATCCATTGCACCACGTGCTCAACACAGAGAAGGTGACAGACTAAAAAGAGGCAAATCATGGGTGGGCCGAGCAGAAGATGTCATCAAACAGGTTTGTGGGCTTACCAATATCAGCGTTGGTGAGGAGTGGATACCGGTGCCTGCGTCATTCAAGAGGACTTTCTCGTGTATTGTCACACTCGACAGGAAAAGTAGGGAACAGAACCCGGTCGCAGTTAATGCTGAGGTCAACGGTCTCATCTGTGATAATACCGATGATACAGATGCAGTCATCTATACAGACGGATCTGTAAGACGACACCAAAGAAGTGCATGGGCATTTACAGCACGCTCGGCGGGCAGAATAGTCTACGAAGACAGTGGTGCATACGTCGTGACCACGAGTAGCATGACAATGGAGACGATGGCAGTGACCAAGTCATTCAAATAGTTAGAGTCACAAGACTACACCCACGCATGTATACTGAGTGATTCGATGAGCATGATAAAAAAAGTGGAGGTGGGCTGTGTACGCATGCAATGGGTAGAGTCGTTGCAGAAATCCAAAATACGTAAGGTCACCTTTGTCTATGTCCCTGCACATGCTGGAGTACGGGGAAATTAAATGGCGGACAGGTTGGCTAGCTGCGCTGTCGTTGAGGACGGGCAACCAATGGATCGGGCGGACATCATCAATGCCCTCCGAGATGTGGGAAGAGCACAGGACTTCGATAAACACAGATCCACGTCACTTCTTCGGATGATGGAAATGGGAGTTAAGTAAATGAGTAACTTAGTGGCCGTGTAAGAAGACTTATCAACTAACATAGAACTGGAGTCGTCAGTCGCTGGACACTGAGGGAATTGCTGAGGAGGGGATCTGAGCACCTATGGACATGTTCGGATGCAATGATGATGACCCGCAAATAATCCAAATAACCCAAAATAGTCTCAAAGGAATTTTGGTCTACAAGAAAGTTGTCATGAATAAAAATAACTATAAGACTCTGTCATATCTCTACTACACATGAAAAAGTCACGCCCCTGTCATAAGCCCCACTGCACGAAAGTATTACCAATCATGGCTACAAGGAAGGAAGACGACCGTGGTCACTAGATGGATCAAATGTAAAGTCGATCACTTCCGTGAAATCCCCTACACACTTCACTTATAACTCTACTACGCATGAAAGTTACGCTTTGTCAACCTATGATGCAATACCAACGTGTCCACTTATCAATCAAAGACGTTAATACAGCTGAGAAAACCCTAATAAATAATTATAATTTACTAAAAATTTTACACATGATGATATTTAGGGCTGTGTTTAAATGATTAATGAAAATATTCCTACAACACTAGAAAAAACCGAAAACACTACATTGAAAGACTACTTAAAGTTCACGCCCCTGTCACAACTCTGTTAAGAAAAGTACTGCAAAGCATGAAAGGAACGCCCCCTGCTATATCTCTACAAAGAAAGTGCTAACAAACACGTAGGTTACACCCCTGACATAACCCCACTAAAAGAATATCATTTACCGTTAACTCTTTTCCTACCAAAGAAAACACACGGGGAGATTCGCCCAGACCGAACAGAATTTATGGAGAAAATAATTGAAGGACACCACTGTCTTAAAAATCGCATTAACAATGTAATTATTGGAACAATCTATATGTTTTATACATCAAATAAAGAAGATTGAAGTAGGAGTACATATGTAGTAAAATAAATGTTAAAATAATATAATAATTTATAGAAAAATGTCTCAGAATATGTGATAAATAATTTTTATCACTTTGCTTAACAGATCTTGCCATATAATCGATCATATTCACGTTGTTTTTATAGTTAAATCCATTCAGAATTAATAATTTTAGATATATACACCATTTTCCTTCACAATGAGCACAAAAAAAGCTATAAAAACCCGAATATTTTTATGTTTATAACATTTTGTGCCACACGACATGACTTGAGTTTATATTTTCCTTATATAAACATGAAAATTTAGACTTTTGAAAATCCAAGTTTTTATTTACTCGAAGACTAAACTGTAATCGAATAATATAAAAACTGTGTGCTATGATTCGTTACTAACATTAGAATCGATTCTAAAATTGTTTGAAATAAATAGCTTGATGTAAATCGCATTGAGTAATGAGGCGATTTCGTTGGATCGTCTCCAAAAGTAAAGGAAAATGATCTCTCATGAAAATCTTTAATTTTTTCTTACAAAGTAATCGAATACCATTGCCTAATGTCAAATTCTGTAAAAATAAACATTCTGCTAGATATTTTAACTTAATCCAACTTTAAAAAAGTGTTTAAATAAGCCAGGAACAAAACAAAAGCTGGGTGACCATCAGCCGTACAGCACAATGTACGCTGGTCTTTTTACAAAAAAACCAGCCGTACAGTACACTGACTTGTGGTAGTAAAAGAGTTAATTTACCGTCTCTCTAAAACAACGATACAACACTAGACAGCTGATAAACTCATTAGCGTGGCCCTGTGGTCAATCTCTCAGAGACTGGTGTGTAGGTGCTCATCCGTTAAATTTCGTCTAGTAACGGGTCTTTACTGATCAGCTGATAAACTCATTAGTACGGCCATGGTCATTAGATGACCAAGCGCTTAATTTATCCTTTAATGTCCGTCTGCCGTTCAGGTGTTAAACTCATTAGCGCAGCTCATGTAGACGACTAAGCTGGTTTAAGCTACTTAAGCGAAAAATTTCACAGAGAAACGGGGTCTTTGATGGAGTACCTGTTAAAGTCATTACCGCGGCCCAAGTTTTTCTGTAGGTGTTGGTTACGCTTTGGCGGACAATTGCTAAAGTCATTAACGCGTCTTTGTGTACATACCCAGGCATGTGCAAGTGTTACGGACAAGCACTGAGTAAGTTGTTACCTTTAGAGGCAAAGAAATTTTAGATATACATTAAAAGTTATCTTGAATAAGACTGTTTTGAAATAAAGTACAAAGTTATGTCACGACGCATTTCACGCCCACTTTCATGAGTCCCCATCACGACGAAAGATCACAACAGGTCACCCACCCCATTCCCCAAAAATGTCCCCCATCTACGATGAGAGGTCAACGAGAGGTCACGACGACCTGCGGGTATACTAAAAATTTAAAGAAAAAAAAACTTAGCGTGCACTTAATATATAATGAAAAAAATCTTCGGGTAGACTAAATATATAGCAGGAAACTTTCGGCCGGCCTAAGATTTTTGTTGCATCTTATGCTGGTACTTCACTACTAACGAACGAGCAGCCTGGCAGCGGCAGCTGACATAGATGGCGGACGTGCAATGGACCGAGCTGACATTCTGAATGCCATCAGAGAGACAGGGCGCGGTGATGGTTCAATCAGTGATCATGAATCTACAACTATGGTCAATGACAGCACGAACATCAGGTCAAAACAGGGATGCCAGAAAGGAGCGCTGAGCGGGGAAACACAGACGAGTAACAAGTCAACATAGAACTGGAGTCATCAGTCTCTTCACACTTCGGAGGAGATCAGAGTATTTAGAACACGTTCGATGTGCAATGCAGATCATTCGTCGACTAAACTAATCTAAAGTAAATTATTCCTCCTCCTAACACCCCCCCCCCCCAATGCAGCATTAATTATTCACCTTCACGTCATTTACTGAAAGAGAGTCCCTTTATGACTCCAGGAACGCAATAATAATGGTTCCACAATCAGTCTTTCCTTTATTCATTCGCATTTCATCTGTCATTCCTTTCTTCATCATAATCCCCTTTTCAGTACCTCCGCTAAGATTCTGTTTGACAAATTGATTGCAGTGACGTATTGATTGCTGTGAGGTCTTGATACATGTGACACTTCCCACCACGTTTGATGAATATAGTGAAGCTCTTTCGTGTAATCCACATGGGCAGTGTTATTATTTTACATGAAATCTAAATATTGTAGAAATAAAATATACACGTCGTTACTCATCAATGTGTATTTCATAATCATGTGCCATACCGGTTGGTGTGTGCGATAATACCCACCCACAATTCTCTGTCCTCAGTGCATAGTATAAATTCTATTGTTGAAGACACGACATCAAGCTCTCTATTTTCATCTCACTTTGTCGTCCGCGATCTATCTTTCTCTGTATTTTGCCATTTGTAACCAAGTATTCCAACTATTCTTTTCTCAAATATATATATATACTGGAAATATGTGTTGGTGTGCATATCTTTGTTTTTTTTTTATCAGCCGAACATTTTTTTAGGATAAAAGTAGTGGGTTGTAACTCCTACAAGACAAGGTGACACCTTTTCAAAAAAGGAAAACAACAAAATATTAACGTTTCGGCCTACATGCGGCTTTCATCAGAAAACGAGAACAACAAACGAACAACAAAATAAAGATAAACTATATCGCGTCTGAACTGGACTACTAAGGATAAGAGGTAGGGTTCGATTCTGATCGACGGCTACCAGGTTCACCCAGCCTTAAGTGGGTACCTGATTTTTCTGGGAAAGTAAAGCGGCACGGGCGTAATACCGAACACTACTCTAAAAAATCAGGGAGCCACGATAGCTCAGTGGTTAGTGAACTGGATTACAAAGGACAAGGGGTAGAGTGCGATTCCAACCGACGGCTTCCGGGTTCACCCAGCCTTAAATGGGTACCGGATTTTTTTTCTGGGAAAGTAACTGTGCACGGGCGTAATACCGACCACATTACCCCAAACATTATGTGCTGAAGGTCTGTAAAATATAGGGTCACTAACACCATATTCAATTCCCTATACGCCACTTGGCGTGACGGGGCCTTTTTACTTTTACTTACTCATTGTGTCACTCATAAAGCACATCTGAGTAAATTAGAAGGAGGAATGCGATAGATTAAGACCGCATGAGATATTTAAAGCAACTTCTTGTTTCAATAGCTCAAATAATTATTTATATAAAAAATAATACTATCCGTGATTGTTCATTTCTTTTTAATGTTATAAGTTCATGCTGACATCAGCTGTTGTCATCGTAAAGGAATAAACCATAGCCACCTATATGGATAAACAAGCTGCTATATTTGAATATTAGTTTTCCGTTTTCTGCGTTAATAT